>CM031239.1:964801754-964831754 GCA_018340775.1 Taxus wallichiana var. yunnanensis
CAAAGGGAGATGATCCTCCAATAGTTGATGATGATATGACAGATGGTCCTTCGGAGCCCATTCACTCAGATATCCATGAGCCACCCATAGAATATAAAACTGAATATGTTAATGGTCATATTCGTTATGTCTGTCAGCATGGATCATGTGTGCTGATAGTGGGGATGTTAGGTTTTCCGAGTTGCATAGACTAAATAGACATCACCAAGTAGAACACAATCTTCCCTCTATTGAACCTCATAAGCATGGCCGTAAGCATATGGGGAAATGAACACCTATCTCTCAAGATAGAAGCAGGGCATACGTGCAAAAGAGGGAGGCGGATGTGAACTACGTCCTAAGGAAACGATTCTACTTGCAGCGGAGGAGGGTTATTGATCGTGTTTGCAGAAAAGAATGCAAATATCGATTTGAGGAGTTGAGCCGAGAAGGAAAGAGGGAGGTGGATGATGTAATGCATGCCTACGATTCAGCGGAGATGAGAAAGGTGAGAGAGGAGCATTGGTTGAGAGTGAGAGGAAATAAAAACTCAAATATCATAACAGAGGTAAATTTAAGATTGGTATAGAAATTTAAATATGATGTTAGGTTGGAAATCAAAAACTTGATATTCTATCATGCACAGGAAGCTAGAGAAGAGGGTGGAACAAGTAGCAAAAATGTTGATGCCCCTACGAATGATAACGTAAGTAATTATTGGTCTTTCGTAAGTAAAGATACAATGTAGTTTTTGTGTATTTTTGTATATACTAACTGTATGCGTGCGTAGGATTATGACATTCCCTTGTGTCAACTCTTACACTAACAGAGACACGCGATTCGTAGTGCGAAACAGAGAGAGGTAAAAAATCACTTAACAAGCTCTTGAAAAATGTATGTTGCCTTATGTTGTTGATACTTTGATTGTCATGATGGCTCGATTGTTATAGGTGGACATTTGCGATAAGACGCCCCCTTCTCAATCAACCTGTGGTCTCGATCTTATTGGAGAGATAGCTTCACTTGAGGTAAGAAAGGCGGAGATGAAAAATCCCGGAGTTGAAACTTCTTTTCCAGTCGAGGAGAGAGAGGGTTATGATGGGAGGCACGAGGAGAGGGACACAAACACCATTGTTGGCAGTACGAGCGAGGGTGGAACTGGACTGGTAAGTTATTGAATGTTCTCATTTGTTTTTCTGTATTCTTTTTTGGTGAAATTAAGAAAAATTTATTAATGCAATTGAGATTGTTGTTATTATAGGCTTTTCCTAGTGGGACCAAAGTCAGGTTAATGTCAGATAATATGGTTGTCGCGAGAGGAGTGGTTTGTGATAGTACCCCACACGAAGTGTCATGGCATCACACTCCCCAAATTTACTGTCAAAGTGATTATTTTTGAGGCCATTGTTCCCACTGCTCCATTGCCCTACCCTAATACATTTGCAAACACTTTGGCACAATGTGTCAAAGGGTTTGCTATTTGGGATCTCAGTGATATCAGACTTGACACTCCTGAAGAGGCGAGTACTTAGACATTTTGGATGAATGATATAATTTAATTATGTGTTTAACTAAGAGATTCATCTACGTTCACTTATTTACTACATGGTTGGCTCTCAGGATGATGCGGTACACGCTGAGACAATGCACCATACTCGGATAAAGACATCAGATGTGCCACCCATTCTTGGCATCACGCCAAATTTTGTTCATAGAAATGAGAAGAAACGTATTAGATTTTATGATGGACTATTGTCTGTCGCTAACACTAGGCAAACGAAGGAGATGAAAACACCATGTAGAACATTGATTGTGAGGATTCGATTAGTATATATGTGTATATGACGATGATGTTACTTTAATGTGTTTGAGGTTTACGACTTAGTACTGCATTATTGATATATTGAATATGGTTTGTGGTTATGGGTTACATAGAGTTATCCATTTACGATCTATTTATAATGCATTAGATTGTTTTTATTCTTGTTATGTGACATTCCATTACTTTGTATAAATGATGATGTTGTCACTGTGTATCTGGTTGACGTATTAATGTGACTATGGATTGTGGATTACGTTTTTGGTATGTGGTTACATAGTTGAGTTCTTATTCCTTGTATGCCTGCTTGGGTTTGACGTGTTCAGTAATTATCGTTACATAGTTGTGTTCTACATCCATGTATGTGTACTTGGGTTTGATGTGGTTATGAAACTTTCATATATATTTCATCGATGATAATATTTTGTTACGTATAAGTTAAGTGCATTATTTCCTTTCTAATTATGTTTGAATGGTAACAAATAATAATCGATTGTTATAATACAGGTTTATTTAGATGGCAAGACTAAAGAAGACTGGAAAGCACAAGGCTGTGCCAGTGCAAGAACCAATTGACCATGAATCATTCGATAGTGACACTTATCCATACAAAAAGAAAGAAAATAACTCTACAAACAAAGATGTCGGTGCTACACAAGAAGACGTGCCTTCCCCGTTAGTTCGTATGGAGTTAGAAATGAAACTTGTAACAAAGAAGACAAAGATATATCAAAACCAGTGTGAAAGCTTTGCACTGGAAAATTTATATTTTACGAAAAAAAAAAGGAAATATTGGATGAAATAGGAGATATTGCCTCAAGGCAGATGGAGTTGGAGGTCGAGGTTCAAGAGTTAGAACTGGAAATTAAGAATTGGGAGACAATGCGTGAAGCGGAAAAAAAATGATCGCAAATCATGTAGCCAACTTTAATAATGTTCTTAAAACACACGAAGATCATAAGGAAGTATGGAAGAAGATGTACATGCAGGCCAAGGTGGCATTTGATGAAAAAACAACACGCACTGGTGGCTTAGACAATAATAACAAATGAATATTCCAGTCATAGAAATTTTATATTTCACTTACATATTTGTCAAGTTTTACTTATATATTAGACATATATGTATAGATATTGATTATGTGGTATGCAACAAATTAGTTATATTTGATGAATCTTGCCTTTGTAGCATAATAGATGATATGGATAGACGTACGTGATTTTACACTAATATGGTTGTTTTTCGGTTGATGTTATGATGTGCACGTTAATTAGTATTTAGATCATGTATTTCAATTGTTATATCTGGTATGCGATGTGATGAATGAGGAAGAGTAATACACCGTGTGATTAGAAGACAATTGTATATATGTGTGATGAGGTTGTTACTTTATTTTGTTTGACGTTTACGATTTAATATTTCATTCTTGTTAAATTGAATATGGTTTTGGGGTCTGTTTATAGCACATTAGATGGTTTTTATTCTTGTTGTGACATTTCATTTATTGCATAAATAATGATGTTGTGACTGTGTATATGGTTAATGTATTAATGTGACTATGAATGTGGATTACGGTAAATGGTATATGGTTACTTTGTTGGGTTCTACTTCCATGTACGGTATATGGTTACAATTACGTTTGAATGTTAACAAATAATAATTGGTTGTTTAAATACATGTTTAATTAGATGACGAGAAAAAAGAAGGTTGGAAAGCGCAAGGCCTCACCAGTTCGGAACCAAAAGACTATGCGAAATTCAATAGTCCCAGTACTAATGTTTTAGGAAAGACTGAAGAGAGCACCTCAAATGAAAATTTTGAAGTTGGACACGAAGATGAGTCATCCCCATCAGTTCGTATGGAAGTAGAACTGAAACTTGCAAAGAGCAAGGAAAAGTTTTATAAAACCAAGCGTGAAAGACTTAGACTACAATATGTAAAATTGTCAAAGATAAATAAGGAATTATTGGACCAATTACTAGTTGCTTCCTCGAAGAAGATGGAGTTGGAGCTTGAGGTTCTAGAGTTGGAATTAGAAATTAAGAATTGGGAGACAACGTGTGAATCCAACAAAAAAGTGTTCGAAAACCAAGAAGCAAGTTTTAATTAAGTTGTTAAAATTCATGAACATCACAAAGAATCATGGAAGAAGATGTACATCCTAGCCAAGGCATCTACTAAGGAAAAAGTACCAGTCGCTCACACCGAAGATTGTCCAAGTGACCTTTGACATAAAATATGAGTTTGTAATAAAATGACACTTTCCATGTGACCTTTGACATCAACAGGGGTTGGTTAAACGTATATTCTAGTTTTTGAAAGAGTTAATAATATTTATACCATCAAAACATAATAAAAAATAAGAAGGTTTTAAAGACTAATAAAAAGATTTAAATTGGAATAAGATTTAAAATGTGTGAGTATTGTGAATGTTACTTTTAGTTAATGTACATTTTATAGAGAATTTGAATTTCAAGTTCTCATTGAAGCATGTAATTTTCATACTGTGTATACATTACAATGGAATGATCTTAGTTTAAATGTGTGTTACCATTCATTAAGACTACAAAATAGTTTTCATTGGTTCAAGTGTAACTTCTCATCTTCTCATACTTTATTTGCAATGTTATACAAATTCAATGTAAATGTTATGGTGTAAATGTATAAATGGTTTTTCAAACTGCTGAAAAACACCGTGCATTTTTCAATGTGGCGGAAATGCACCCATTTTTCCATCGCTTTGGAAAAATTGAACCCTTCTCCACTTGAAAAGGAGTTGATGTGGAGTCCATGTTTGCGATAAGGAGGAAGAGCACTGCGGGTTGCGCCTTTTGGAGAATGAGGTCGGGGTTTTACAACTACTAAAAAACACTGTGCATTTTTCAACATGGCGGAAATCGCACCCATTTTTCCATCGCTTTGGAAAAATTGAACCCTTATCCACTTGAAAAGCAGTTGATGTGGATTCAATATTTACAATGAGAAGGAAGAGAACCATGGGTTGCGCCTTTTGGAGAACGTGGTGGGGGTTTTCGAACTGTTGAAAAACACCATGTGTTTTTCAACGTGGTGGAAATTGCACCCATTTTTCCATC
The DNA here is from genome assembly GCA_018340775.1 of Taxus wallichiana var. yunnanensis. Classification (NCBI taxonomy): domain Eukaryota; kingdom Viridiplantae; phylum Streptophyta; class Pinopsida; order Cupressales; family Taxaceae; genus Taxus; species Taxus wallichiana. The sequence goes on from CM031239.1 coordinate 964,806,648, forward strand.
GCTTTGGAAAAATTGAACCCTTCTCCACTTGACAAGTAGTTGATGTGGATTCAATGTTTACAATGAGAAGGAAGAGCACCATGGGTTGCGCCTTTTGGAGAATGTGGTGGGGGTTTTCAAACTACTGAAAAACACCGTGCATTTTTCAACATGGCGGAAATCACACCCCACTTTCTATCACTTTGAAAAAATTGAACCTTTCTCCACCTGACAAGTAGTTGATGTGGAGTCAATGTTTACAACAAGGAGGAAGAGCACGGCGGGTTGCGCCTTTTGGAGAACGTGGTGGGGGTTTTGAACTGCTGAAAAAAATCGTGCGTTTTTCAACATGGTGGAAATCACACCCATTTTTCCATCGCTTTGGAAAATAGAACCCTTCTCCACCTGACAAGAAGTTGATGTGGAGTAAATTTTTACAACGAGAAGGAAGAGCACCACGGGTTGCGCCTTTTGGATAACGTGGTTGGCGGTTTTCAAACTACTGAAAAACATTATGCGTTTTTCAACGTGGCGGAAATCACACCCATTTTTCCATCGCTTTGGAAAAATTGAACCCTTCTCCACCTGACAAGAATTTTATGTGGATTCAATGTTTACAATGAGAAGGAAGAGCACAATGGGTTGCACCTTTTAGAGAATGTGGTGGGGGTTTTCGAAGTGCTAAAAACACCGTGCATTTTTCAACATGGTAGAAATTGCACCCATTTTTCCATCGCTTTGGAAAAATTGAACCCTTCTCCACTTGAAAAGTAGTTGATGTGGATTCGATGTTTATAATGAGAAGGAAGAGCACCATGGGTTGTGCCTTTTGGAGAACATGGTGGGGGTTTTCAAAGTGTTGAAAAACACCATGCATTTTTCAACGTGGCAAAAATCGCACCCATTTTTCCATCGCTTTGGAAAAATTGAACCCTTCTCCACCTAAAAAGTAGTTGATGTGGATTCAATGTTTACAATGAGAAGGAAGATCACCGCGGGTTGCGCCTTTTGGAGAACGTGGTGGGGGTTTTAGAACTATTGAAAAACACCGTGCGTTTTTCAATGTGGCGAAATCGCACCCATTTTTCCATCACTTTGGAAAAATTTAACCCTTCTCCACCTAACAAGTAGTTGATGTGGAGTCAATGTTTACAAGGAGAAGGAAGAGCACCGTGGGTTGCACCTTTTGGAGAATGTGGTGGGGGTTTTCGAAGTGCTGAAAAACACTGTGCATTTTTCAACGTGGCGGAAATTGCACCCATTTTTCCATTGCTTTGGAAAAATTGAACCCTTCTCCACCTGACAAGCAGTTGATGTGGATTCAATGTTTACAACGAGAAGGAAGAGCACCATAGGTTTTTCCTTTTGGAGAACGTGGTGGGGGTTTTCAAACTACTGAAAAACACCGTGCGTTTTTCAACGTGGTAGAAATCACACCCCACTTTCTTTCACTTTGAAAAAATTTAACCTTTCTCCACCTAAAAATTAGTTGATGTGGATTCGATATTTACAATGAGGAGGAAGAGCATGGTGGGTTGCGCCTTTTGGAGAACGTGGTGGGGGTTTTTGAACTGTTGGAAAACATCGTGCGTTTTTCAACGTGGCGGAAATCACACCCATTTTTCCATCACTTTGGAAAAATTGAACCCTTCTCCACCTGATAAGTAGTTGATGTGAAGTCAATGTTTACAACGAGAAGGAAGAGCACCACGGGTTGCGCCTTTTGGAGAACGTGGTGGGGGTTTTCAAAGTGCTGAAAAACATCGTGCATTTTTCAACGTGGCGGAAATCAAACCCATTTTTCCATCACTTTGGAAAAATAGAACCCTTCTCCACCTAACAAGTAGTTGATGTGGAGTCATGTTTATAATGAGAAGGAGGAGCACCACGGGTTGCACCTTTTGGAGAGCGTGGTGGGGGTTTTCGAATTGCTGAAAAACACTGTGCATTTTTCAACGTGGCGAAATCGCACCCATTTTTCCATCGCTTTGGAAAAATTGAACCCTTCTCCACTTGAAAAGGAGTTTATGTGGAGTCAATGTTTACAACAAGAAGGAAGAGCACCGTAGTTGCGCCTTTTGGAGAACGTGGTGGGGGTTTTCAAAGTGTTGAAAAACACCATGCGTTTTTCAACGTGGCGAAAAATCACACCCATTTTTCCATCGCTTTGGAAAAATTGAACCCTTATCCACCTGACAAGTAGTTGATGTGGAGTCAATGTTTAAAACGAGAAGGAAGAACACCGTGGGTTGCGCCTTTTGGAGAGTGTAGTGAGGGTTTTCGAATTGCTGAAAAACACCATGCGTTTTTCAACGTGGCGGAAATCACACCCATTTTTCCATCACTTTGGAAAAATATAACCCTTCTCCACTTGACAAGAAGTTGATGTGGATTCAATCTTTACAACGAGAAGGAAGAGCACCACGGGTTGTACCTTTTGGAGAACATGGTGGGGGTTTTCAAAGTGTTGAAAAACACCGTGCATTTTTCAACGTGATGGAAATCGCACCCATTTTTCCATCGCTTTGGAAAATTTGAACCCTTCTCCACTTGACAAGTAGTTGATGTGGATTCAATGTTTATAACGAGAAGGAAGAGCACCGTGGGTTGCGCCTTTTGGAGAATGTGGTGGGGGTTTTCGAACTACTGAAAAACACCGTGCGTTTTTCAACATGGCAGAAATCGCACCCATTTTTGCATCGCTTTGGAAAAATTGAACCCTTCTCCACCTAATAACCAGTTGATGTGGATTCAATGTTTACAATGAGGAGGAGCACCGCGGGATGTTCCTTTTGGAGAACGTGGTGGGGTTTTGAAGTGCTTGCTGAAAAAACCATTGTGGTTTTTCAACGTGGCGGAAATCGCACCCATTTTTCCATCAATTTGTAAAAATTTAACCTTTCTCCACCCGACAAGTAGTTGATGTGGAGTCAATGTTTACAACGAGAAGTAAGAGCACCGTGGGTTACGCCTTTTGGAGAACGTGGTGGGGTTTTTGAACTGCTGAAAAACACCATGCATTTTTCAACGTGGCGGAAATCACACCAATTTTTCCATCGCTTTGGAAAAATTGAACCCTTCTCCACTTGACAAGTAGTTGATGTGGAGTCAATGTTTACACCGAGAAGGAAGAGCACCATAGGTTGCACCTTTTAGAGAATGTGGTGGGGGTTTTCAAACTGTTGAAAAACACCGTGCATTTTTCAATGTGGCGGAAATCACACCCATTTTTCCATCGCTTTGGAAAAATTGATCCCTTATCCACTAGAAAAGGATTTGATGTGGAGTCCATGTTTACATTGAGAAGGAAGAGCACTGTGGGTTGCACCTTTTGGAGAACATGTTGGGGGTTTTCAAAGTGCTGAAAAACACCGTGCATTTTTAAACGTGGCGGAAAGCACACCCATTTTTCCATTTCTTTGGAAAAATAGAACCCTTCTCCACCTAACAAGCAGTTGATGTGGATTCAATGTTTACAATGAGAAGGAAGAGCACCGTGGGTTACACCTTTTGGAGAGCGTGGTGGGTGTTTTTGAACTACTAAAAAACACCATGCGTTTTTCAACGTGGCAGAAATCGCACCCAATTTTCCATCGCTTTGGAAAAATTGAACCCTTTTCCACCTAAAAAGTAGTTGATGTGGATTCAATCTTTACAATGAGAAGGAATAGCACTACGGGTTGTGCCTTTTGGCGAATGTGGTGGCTGTTTTCAAGTCTTTGAAAAACACCATGCATTTTTCAACGTTTTTCAAATCACACCCATTTTCCCATCACTTTGGAAAAATTGAACCCTTCTCCACCTGAAAAGTAGTTGATGTGGAGTCAATGTTTACAATGAGGAGGAAAAGCATGGCGGGTTTTTCCTTTTGGAGAACGTGGTTGGGGTTTTCGAACTGCTGAAAAACATTGTGCATTTTTCAATGTGGTGGAAATCACACCCATTTTTCCATCGCTTTGGAAAATTGAACCCTTCTCCACCTGACAAGTAGTTGATGTGGAGTCAATGTTTACAATGATAAGGAAGAGCACTATGGGTTGCATCTTTTGGAGAAGGTGGTTGGGGTTTTTGAAGTGCTAAAAAACACCGTGCGTTTTTCAACGTGGCAGAAATCGCACCCATTTTTCCATCGGTTTGGAAAAATAGAACCCTTCACCTAAAAATCAAGTTAATGTGGATTCAATTTTTATAAGGAGAAGGAAGAGCACCATGGGTTGCGCCTTTTGGCGAACGTGGTGGGGGTTTTCGAAGTGCTGAAAAACATTGTGCATTTTTCAATGTGTCGGAAATCACACCCATTTTTCCATCACTTTGGAAAAATTGAACCCTTCTCCACCTGACAAGTAGTTGATGTGGATTCAATGTTTACAATGAGAAGGAAGAACACCGCGGGTTGCTCCTTTTGGTGAACGAGGTCATGCGATTTTTAAAGTGCTGAAAAACACCATGCGTTTTTCAACGTGGCGGAAATCGCACCCACTTTCCATCACATTTGGAAAAAACTCAACCCTTCTCCACCTGAAAAGTAGTTGATGTGGATTCAATGTTTACAACAAGAAGGAAAATCACCGCGGGTTGTGCCTTTTGGAGAACGGGATCATGTTTTTCAAAGTGCTGAAAAACACCGTGCATTTTTCAACGTGTTGAAATATTTTATATAGTGTTGAAAAAGGTTTATTTTTCAGCACTTTAATAGTAGCAATTAAATTTCAACATGATAATTTTTTACTATTGATTACATATTTTCATCATAATTACATCAACTTTCTATTTGTTAAAATATTGTATACTATCCATATATTATGTGACCGGTTCTACATTGGCTAACACCACCAAGCACTTTTTTAAAACACTCTAAAAATAGTCAAAGAGTAGGTCAGTTGTACACATTCCATATTTATGTATTTTAAATATATGCAATTTATAATCTCCTATACATGAATTGGCAATGTTTACAGTTATAATTTAGGCCCACTGAACATGCTATACATTTACTTTCCAAAGATCAACTCCGCTCATTCTCATAAGATACACCATTTGCATATCCGTTGCATCTGCAACACAATGAATTAAATATTAGACAAGGTATCAAAGGATTTTTACCTTACATACAGTAAAAAAATGTTATGATATTAAGGAAATTCAATACACACCTTGCGCAGATGCTAAATTGCTGAAAGATAAGCGCGGGGAAATGTTTCAGCTGCATTTGAACCACCTACAAAATAAATGATCAATATGTTAGTCTTTTCCTCCACAATTAAAATTTCTTGCGAATAGTTCACACTAATAGTTCAATGTTTTAACTTTTATGATCCATTTGTGTGGTTTGTCTCCTCTTTGCACGATTTCCATTGGGAAATTGGAATCATTCGTAGTCTTCAACATGATTGTTCAAATCTTCTACAATGACTAGCATCTTACTCACACTACAGTGGATTTTTTTACTCGCACTAAACCATGGACGCATGTGGGTGGTGGCAATCTCATTGACATCTCCTTTGAAAGAAACATCCAACATATTTGATGCTTCTAATTCTCTCCTAAACCTTTGAACACATTCAAAGAATGTTTTTTTCTGTTCATCTGTACTCAGTCGTGTATCAAAGATTGACTTCAAGAATTCTTTGGATGTGTGTTCCATAAAATATGGTTCACTTTCTATCATCAAACCACCAGCCCCAACTATTTTAGGAGTTCTTGTGACGTATAAGACATTATAGAAAATTATTTATTTATACATAACTAACCATCAATTGTCAGTGAGTGTCAAGGTGGTGAGGAGGGGCCATCCCATAACATGCCATCATTTACAGTGCTTGTCTCTATATAGGTATTGGCTGTTGCACGGAAATGAAAAGAAATTCAACACGATGCTTATTTCGTTACAAATTATTCCTAGTAATCTATATGACTACTTTCCACATACGATGACGTTAAATTATCTTCAACTTCTGATGTTGGATACGATGAAGAGGGGCCATGTTGGAACGTGTCTTCATTTACCCTGCTTGTCTCTCATATATAGATATTGGTACATTGCACGGGTAATGAAAAGAAATTCAACACGAAGCTTATTTCTTACAACTTATTCTTAGAAATCTATATGACTACTTGCCACATACGATGACATTAAATTACCTTCAAATTCTGATGTTGGATATGACGAAGAGGGGCCATGTCGAACGTGTCTTCATTTACCCTGCTTGTCTCTCCATAGGTATTGGCTGTTGCATGGGAAATGAAAAGAAATTCAACACGATGCTTATTTCGTTACAACTTATTCTTAGCAATCTATATGACTACTTGCCACATACGATGACATTAAATTACCTTCAACTTCTGATGTTGGATATGATGAAGAGGGGCCGTGTCGGAACGTGTCTTCATTTACCCTACTTGTCTCTGTATAGGTATTGGTTGTTGCACGTGAAATGAAAAGAAATTCAACATGATGCTTATTTCGTTACAACTCATTCTTAGCAATCTATATGACTACTTTCCACATACGATGACATTAAATTACCTTCAACTTCTGATGTTGGATACGATGAAGAGGGGCCATGTCGGACGTGTCTTCATTTACCCTACTTGTCTCCCCATAAGTATTGCCTCCTACACGTGAAATGAAAAGAAATTCAACACGATGCTTATTTCATTACGACTTATTCTTAGCAATATACAATGGTAACATATGATGGCATTGAATTACTTGTCACTTCTGGTGCTTGATATGATGACATCGACACATATTGCTTGTGAAAATCCAACGCCTTCAACACATGCTTACATGTGTTTCCTCTGATAGCCCAAGCACATTCGCAAACATCTAAGGCTCCGCATTTCATTACCAAATACCATGAGCTTCTAGTTGTTTGGCTCCTAACCCACAATTGATTGCAATCAGTGCAATTACAAGGCAATCAGTATCGAGAATACTCTTTTCTCTCTCAACCACTATCAATAGATGTCTTTCTTTTTTGAAATTGGTCAAAAAGCTGGATTTTTGTAACTTCCTCTTGTGTTTGTAAAATGGCTCCACCTTGTACACAAGTGTGTAGAACAAATAGTCCATCCGGCGAGTACATTTCTTTTGTCTATCACACAAGTATTTAGTCTTCAAAAACAATGGTAGGACTCGATAGATGCATTTGTTTCTTGATTCGCATGGGAGAAGTTTCTAAAATTTTTTGCCCACATAGCTTTCAAGCGACACAGATTGAAAATCAGTGACATTATAAACCAAGAATCATAATTGATGATAATTAATAAGGAAACACACAAAGGATCGCACTCACCAACACATTCTTTTCTCTCACACCATGTATTCCTGAAGTACTCGAGGAACTTAGTTTCCTCTTTGAATTCATTAAATAAGTCTTCAATGATTCAAAATGTGTGCTCGTGATGAATTTCTGAACCATACATGATGGTACCTAGTCTCTCAAAAATCTTCCACCTAGTATATTTGCTACAATACTTGTGCATGTTTTTCAACCATGCCCTGTGCACGTGCCATAAGCATAACACTACACAAAAACCAAAAACACACCTAATGGCTTGGATTTCAGCCGATGCATCATCCATAATGAACGCATTGATCTGCCAATCAGCATGAAGGTGTTTTCCTCATTTTTAGACTTCCACCAACCACTCGTAAATATCTTCAATTTTATTCCTCGAAGAGATGGCCCATGCTACGAGGCACCCCCACTTTTTTCTCATAAAAAACAAGTAATGTGTATAATTGGTACTGCAAGAAATATGACATCAAATGGTAACATGGAGTTTAATATAACAGAAAAATAATAATATTAATGATACGTAAATTACACATCAATTCAAAATTCATTCCAATTACTTACGCCATATTTGTTGGTAGAAAATGTCGAGTCCATAGAGATTATGGAATTGTGCGAATGTTGAACCATTCTCTCGCATATCCATGGTGTTTGCAACCCCATGATGAATGGAATGGTGGTTCCATTTAGGCGTTGATAGTAGAAAAATATGTCTCTTTCCTCCGCATGCCATAAGTTCACGCTCATGGCATCATCGAAATGCTTTTGAGACCTTATGCAACGAACTCTTTTCCATGCGTTCACCACGTCCTTTCTTGTCATGTATTCATCCCTCCTTCTCGATATACCCATGTTTGATGGATCCTCTATATATTTATCATACACCATGTCCACGGTGACTCCCATTAACAAAAGACTCTCAATATAAGTTTTGCATTCATTAGATAAGTACGGGGCAACATTTAGACGAGGATCATTAATGGTATTTTCGTTCTTCCCATGAAAACACTCACCATTTACATCACAATGAAATGGTTGGTTGTATAATATTATCGCCATTGTCGGTCTCCCATAAAAAACCTTCACAATGAAATGACATTGGCAACCCCTTTTAATTATACACCTACTCACTTTGTCACTTGTTACTAACTTATTTCTATTGTCGCTTGGACCATACGAACACCAATAGCTGCATTAAAAATGGTAACATCAAATGTTATACAATTGTTTACGAAAAGAACGTACAAAAAAATTTTGTTAGCGAATTTCCAAACCTAGAATATGTCTTGGTTGTTTGTGGTTTTGGATTTTCTATATTTGTTGACGTGTGATGTGTGCGGGTGAAGGTAGTCTCAAAAATTTCGTTAGAACCTTCCCCCTTTAGAAATGCATGTAGTCTTGCGAGCGGTATGGCAGCACAAATGTCGATGCTCGACTCATTCCCTATTGGTGTCCATTCTAGGTCATCATATGAAAACTAACTCTTTTCCTCTGTAATCTCTTGGACAGGAAGATCGATCATGCTCTGCCATTTGGGCCTCCTTCCCATCCTAAAAATTATTACATGCAGTTTTGTATCGTTAATGAAATACTTATTTCATACTTACCAAAATAAATTTTGACTTGTGATTCATCATCAACATGAATACCATCTTAAAACATTGGAAGCATTCAAATTTTTGTCTAATTCAAAAGCCACGTGTATAAAAGACAGTATTGAAATGCAAGGAAAATAACTATTTATATGGTTGCCTCTCTTGCTTCCTGCCTGCACAACTATATCACAATATGGTCATCTATAATGTGACAAAGAATGCGACATTTAGCTAAAAACTATCAAACTTTTTATGTGAACACCCTTCATCTTCAATTTACGCGGAAACTCGTATTTTCATATCTCTCTGTTTTACAAACATGATCGCGAGATATTAGGCTCATAGTATTCATATTCACTGCACAAAAGAGTAACTAGTACAAAACAAAAATATACAATTAACATTAGTACGGTACATGTCAAATCAAATATATGTCATCCAATATGATAAAATAATCACAATAACCATGAAAAATTCAAGTATCGATAAATGCCAACAGGCTATCCTTCACCCAAGATGCACCCTCCCATAATATCACAACCATCCATTGCAAAAGGGATGGTTATGATATTACGGGATGGTGCATTTATGAGTGGAAGGTCGGTGGGTGACTTTAAAAACCTCTACTCAGCACAGTCTACCTCCCATCTATCGATGTGGAATCCTAAGGGGCAAACCCCTTCATCACGCAAAGATAGTTGGGTGTATCGATGTGGCATCCTAAGGGCAAGCCCTTCAACACACATTGATTGCTATCTTTGCAAAGGAACTTTCCCCCATATGCCAAATTGAGAGTCAGAGTATGATATCACATAATTTTTATAGCTTCAACTTTCATTAAACATTCACAACATTACAATTACCAATATTTAACAACTAATAATATATATATATATATATATATATATACAAATGAGTTCCACATTTGCAATATTTACAACTATAATGCATCCAAGAAATCAAACTTTTCCTAATGTATTTAATTTAAAATAGCTAAGAGCAATGAAATCACAACTAACAGCTCGAAGATCGCATGCATATTTAACCAATACTAACATAATATCAACATAGTTAACTAGTCTCATACCAATGATTAATAAACACAAATTGTAGAAATTATCGAATCCTCTATCATTTATTAACAAATGGGTTGAATACAATAATACCATAATAATAAAAGTTAGTTCACACTATTATTTAGTGTCTATACTAAACAAAATATTACAATAATAAAATAGTTCACAATATTATTTAGCGTTTATGTAGTTGTTTTTTGCAATGTCACTCCTAGTGTTTTGAAGTTACTTGGAACACAATAATTTACCGAGATTTCACATGCGCATGTCACATGACACTATAGAGTTCAAGACATGTGGAGTAGAATATATCGACATCACATGTTGAGTTGATGTAACTTATTTAAATCTACTAACCATAGAACATAGCCTCACGGGTTATTTGTGCCATCTTTCTAGACCATTATCTAGGGCCATCCTCCACACATTCCCAAGCAACTATGTAAAAATTTTCCACAAGTGTTTTCTTAAGCCATCCATGTGTATATCGAGAACATAAATTTGTTCCTATTTTCACTGTATTAGGTAATAGATATTTTCATCGATCCCACTTATTAACATACAAGTGTAATTCGTACTTATTCTTGGAAAGATTATATGATCACTAACTTCATTTAGATAATATTGTAGATTTGATTTGTATTCCTTCCACATAACAAAACATTTAATTTTTTTGCATGATTGTTTATATAAAATGAACAATAAATTTACAAATTGTTTATAACATTAACATAACATCTCTAGAAGTATTAGCTAAAAGAATTTAATTCGAATGATGAATGGAAACATAATATTAGCTATAATTATTCTAATTCTCTCACCATAAATAATATTAAGTCACCCACATTAAATTAATTTAGGACACTTTAAACACTTATACGACACCTTTGACACTAATTAGTCACCCCACATAAAATAATTGGGATACACTAAACATTAATTTAACACCCTAAAGACTAATACAATACCCTAAAGATTGATGTGGTGTATCTTGTTTTGAAATTGTAAGATAGTTTATAGTATATGAAATTAATATATACTTTCAGTGTCAAGGTTTATAAGGTCATTAAGAGTATATGAGACTATTTCTTATTTTTAGTATTTAAGTCTATATTTTGTATTTCTGGTATATATAAGAGTCTATATTTTGTATTTTTGGTATATAGAAGATATTTTATATTATATGTGACCACTTTGTATAAAGTGTCTTTCGTGTGATTCAAACTTGTAAGAAAACATGTAGAAGGGAATATCAAGAGTATCTAGATAAGTGGAAAGGAAGGTAAGTTGAAGGTGTAACATGGTTAAGTGTATGCAAACCTGCTAAACATAAAGGATCTATTGAAGATCTCGTGGAATGCATGATGAAGATTTCATGGTTCATTTCTCTTACCTAAGTTGTATGATGTATGAGCATAAGAATGTGCAAGCAATGCACATCACACTAAAAACTTAGGGACAAGTGTTTTATGCAACATAGTGCATGCACAATGTAGTGTCGTAGAATAAATACTTTTGTTCTTATAAATAGTAGTCATCTTGCATAAAGGTTGGAGTTACTCCCTAGGTGTATAAGTGTTGAAGCATGGCACAAAGGTCCAGCGTGTGTGTCATAATGGGAGTATTATGCACTTACAACATCTTACAAAATGGGGCATGTAATGGGTTAGAAAGCCTTAAGTGTAACTTTGGTTACTTGCACAAACTTGAGCAGATATGAGATGAAGTGACATGTAAGTGTCATATTTTGTGTTGGTTAAATGTCGTATGTCAGACAAGGAAAACCATGATGGTTGAGAACACACAACGATCAAAATGTGATGGGTCACATCCAAATAGTTAAGAGGATTATGAAGGTGACCCACTTCAACTATTGTAGTTACTTCTTGTGCCTATGAATATGATGGTTGGAGTTACTTCTTGTGCCTATAAATATGTTCCTATAATACATAAAATTCAATTTCGTAAATGAAACTGTGTGGAAAACCATCTTGTTTTTCAACGTGTTGAAAAACATAGCGTGTTTTTCAACATGTTAAAAAACACACTATGTTTTTCAACACGTTAAAAACACACCTTTGTGTTTTTCATCAAGATGGAGAACAAGTTGTGATTTCCTCATGTTAGTCATCGACCTAATCAATCATGAAAAATCTACTCTCCCTTGTATGTAAGATTCATAACATTTATATTAAAATAACATGCCTTGATTCAAGCGTGTCTCTTCCCAAAGAGTGGTAAAATAGTCGTAAAGGTGGTATTGTTGTCTTTTGTCTTTCCTTTTACCATCACTCTCTCACCCTCTCACTTGTTGAATGTAATTGCACCATTACTTGGCTTCCAAATAATATCAATTTTGGAGCTCTCTTTCCCTTGTTTTAGTGATGGTCTTTCTCATTTTCTTTCATCAGTTCATGTCTTCACAATGGCTAAAAGTGATAATAGTTTCAAGCGAGAAATGAGGATTCTTGGTTAGTTTGTAGAAAAGAAGATAAATTAGGTGAGGACAAGGGATCTCAAAAAACCTAAGGTTGCATACAACCGAAAAGGACCGGTGTAAGAATGATTATATATTGGTTTTCTTTAGACCCTTATCCCTCTTTGCTAGGGAATTCATCAATAATATTGACTCGTGAAGAAAACCAAAATGTTGGTTAGAAACATTTTTAGATAAGGACAATACATTATTAACAAAGTATTAGTATTTAGCAGGTGTGTTTATTTATCTATGACGAATATAATAGAGATATTAGGGTGAAATTGGGGGGAATAGTAAAAATGTAGATAAAAAAATTTGAAAGAATATTTTGATTTACATTTTGATTCACAACTAAATTTGGTGATGAATTACATTAACCAAATTTAACAATCGATTGAAAAATTAATAAACATAGTTTTATTTTAAATCAAATTAGTTGTAGATCCATATTTAAAGTGACAACAGAGAAAAATGAAAAATCTTTCCCTTTGTCATGGTTGTATATACAGAAAAATAATGAAAAAAACCAAATTGTATATTCCTTAAGATCCAATGTTTTTGGGTGTCAAATTACCTGTGACTAAGGTTGTCTGTGTTTGTGGAACGTCCCTTCCTAACAAATGTGGACGCAAATGTGAAATAGAGGACTGATGATTTTCTTTGCATAGATGGTGCAGAATAATGGAGAACCCAATTCGGCCTTCCCTCTTCTTCCTACGTTCTATGAAAGCGAAGTGTATATGTTTATTGTTAAAATGACGTTTGGGGTTAAGTGGTTGCGTTTGGAGTCAATTTTTATATGTTCACTGTTAAGTGGTTTGGTTAGGCTTTCACCTGCCTCCTTAAATGCACCCCTCGCGAGCGGCGGTGACACACTGAACAAAGCCAACAAAATCGATAAATTATCCTCCGTGCATTTATGCAGGTCCGCGGGTCCGTGATTTGACTGCTTCCAGGTCGTGTTTCTTTCCAGGTGGCATGTCATGTGATGGGGGAGTGATGGGAAGCTCCATGGGAAGCATGGTAGTTTTTATGCAGCCCACACATACATGGGTGCATTTTCGGTGATGGGTAGTCGTCTCCCATTTTTAGAGTGGTAGTAGTAATTTCAAGATGATACATGTCCTAAAGAGGAGAGGGGAAGGCGGAGCAAGCTAACATACTCATCCTACAATACTTTTTAAACTTATCTTACTTGTGGGGAATTACTTACTTTATTTTGTGCATATTTTGCAATTGTAAAAATCCATAAAACCACATTTTTGAGGGATTTTATCAAACGGTTCCCATACATTTTATATACTTGCAAATTTTACATGCATACCTATCAAAGCATCTGCAACTACAACATCCAACAAAAATCCCATTTCCATTATAATTTGTTATATATCCATACCTACCTTGAATCTCCCATGTTCACAAACCGATTATGCCGGTAAAGATTGTGGTTTCTGGCTTTACATCATCCAATTACATTGCATTTGCTTCAAAGTTTGAAAAGCATTTTGTTAAATAGACCACTCTTTTTTATAACATTTTTTCAATTCATCTCCGTGCCTTGTTTATTGAAATAATTGCATTCTGTGAGATGAAGCATTTTGTCGCAATTCGCATGCCTTTATATATCTCCACACTTTTCATATTGGTGACTCCTTTTGTGCATATCCCACTTTGGCACAGGTAGGACGATGTTTGCAAAGCTTGGGTTTGAAATTCATTTACTTAAAAGTTTCCAAGCCCTTCTCAACAATCCCTATCCGTGAATAACCCTGAAATCATTGCATTCAATGAGATGACAACTTCGTGAGGCATTTTGTCAAACAAATCACATGCCTTGGGCCATTCACGTCAAGGCATCAAAAGTGATTTGAGGCTCCACCCAAAATCTCCACAAGTGTCGAGGAAAATGAGAGGAAGCCTTCATCACTTCAAACAACTCTGGCCACGGACTGTTTTCAACATGACTTTTGCTCGTTTCCTGAGGTGGACACAAGCTCGCATAATACTAACCCATCAACTTCAATGAATTCGAAGGATTGTCTTCATCGTATGTGTTTAGATTTCTGCCATGGTGAGATGGAAAAACAAAAAGGGCACGAGGAATCCATTTTGTTTCGCTATTGAAGGATAATCCCTTGACATTGATCGGGGTTTAGATAATAGATGTGATGCCCTGGGCTGAAGTTTTAGGATTGGGAAAGTTCCCATTTTTTGCACGGGACGAGAGTATGCTGGAAAAGGTAAAGGTGTTTCCAGACATTCCCACCTGAAGCATAATCTAAATCCAGATACCAAACTACGTTCTGCACAGAATAGAAGGTGAGGGAGGACCATGAAGACACATACGCCAACTGTTGCGCATGAACGCAGAGGTTCCGGTAGGCCGTGGAAAATGCGGTCAAGGGATTTCTTGGCTAACAACTTTCCCAGCGGCAGACAAATCCGGCGTACACAGTTTTTGCAACGGAAGATAGGAGCCAACGGAACAGGAGCGCACAAGCTTGTCAACGAAAATGGAAAAGAAGCACTCGGTGAAAAAACGCCTACGGCGTAATTTAAAAAGCAGCCTTTGATTAGTCCTACAATTTTTAATATATTTATTACATGCATACGCTAAAAATGACAGTCATCTCGTAAATTTGCAAGTGGAAGCGACAAGATGGGAAGAACTTGTAAATATTGTACAACAGGAAAGAAGTGAAAACTGCGTTCAATTTTATACCATGCCTTAGGAATCTATGAAAATTGCCAATCCTAGATTCACTAAAAATTGAAATGTGCTGCTAAATTTTCGGTGTTTCTCATACCAATATCCACTGAGACTATTTTACTACTAAAAACTAATGTCCCCGTAAAATGTGCAATTATCAGAGCGTCTAAATGAGAAATTGCTTTTAAATTTACTTAGAAAAATTATATCCTATTATAGATCCAAATTTTGAGAAAACTCCGCACACAACCTTATATCCTGTAAAGCTGATCCAAATCTTAAATATCCCATTTTTAAAAAAACCAAAAAAACAAAACAATATATCAGACATTTTGCCTCTTTTCAATATTTCTATAAACAATATATTAAACTTTTTGAACCTAAATTGCATATTTGTTAAGACAAACTTGAATGTAGGCAACATAATAATAAAAAATAATAGATGGTTTTGTACTCCACACTGTTGGATGGCTTATTTAAATGTCTGCATACTGATTAAATAATATATGAGAATACCATATATTTTTAATATGCAGGGTATTTAAATTATTTTAATATATGAAGCTCTCGGACAGGATTCAAACTTGTGAGTTCTCTCTTTTAACAACAGAAGTTTAATAAAATTCATATCCAGCTAAAATGAATAACCTTGACTGTCGGATGTTGAGGTCATGTCAGAATTGCTATTCCGTAGGAGATCTGATATGGTTGCTGTTAAATTGGAAGCAGCTGCTCTTCCCATGAAAGATGCCCTCACGCTCTCCAGTGCCCTCGCTACATCTCTCATGGAGGGTCGTTCTCTTGGTGATTCGCTGCTGCAAATCAAACCAACATTAATGAAAGAAACAAGACATATTTTCTCTTCCATGTCGTCATTCACATCCCTCAACAACCTGCTATCAACAATATCTGTTATTCTCTCTGGAAAAGCAGATCTCACCCACTTTGGAAGGTTCATGTCTCCCACAAACATGTCATCACTTGGCCTCTTCCTTGTAACCATCTCTAATATCAGAATTCCATAGCTGTAAACATCTCCCTTTGCAGAAACACTCCCTCCCACTCCATACTCTGCAATTAATTTTGTTCATCAAAATATTTGACAATTATGAAAGGAAAGTGCGATATAAAAATGAAAAGAAATTTCTAGTAAAACATTCACCTGGAGCAATGTAGCCAATAGATCCTTTGAGTGCAAATGTTGTTGTACTCGCTGAATCCCTGGAGTTTGGAATAGTAGCTAAACGGGATATACCAAAATCAGCCACAAGAGCTGTCATGTCGGAATCTAGCAGCACATTGCTAGGTTTTAAATCACAATGCACAACTTGCGGAGAGCAATCATGATGCAAATATTCCATGCCATGGGCTACATCTATGGCAATCTTCAAACGTTCACTCAGACCCAATTCACATAGCACCTGGACATCTCTGTCAGGGTACAAATGCTTGTCTAAGCTCCCATTAGATGCAAATGGAAGAACCAAACCCATTAAGCCAGGGTATGAAAATGCACTTATGATTTTGGTGAGATTGCGGTGCCGAATCGTCTCCAACACTTTGCATTCTGTTTTAAAGCTCTTGTGAGCTTCTTCATTCTGCAAATCCAGAGTCTTGATGGCAACTACCTTACCATCACACAAGTTGCCTTTGTAGACTGATCCGAAGCTACCCATTCCAAGCAAGTTTGCCTCATCAAATCCATTTGTTGCAGTCTCAAGATCCTGATATGAAAATTTTGGATACCCTAGGCTCCTTTCCAAAACAAAATTTGAGAGACGGAACTGTTGTCTTGAAAATTTCTGTCTCCACACAATGCCCACGATTAAAGAGCATAGAATAAATGCAATGATTCCAACAGCTGATAACACAATCTTTCTGAGTGCTGGATTCTTTCCATTGCTCTGTTTTGGGCATGCAGGTAATGAGTAATTTTGTGGACCACAGAGTCCACGGTTTCCCATAAACAATGCAATGACTGTGCGATTTGGAAACAACCCTTCTTCTGGAATTTGACCTGACAAATTATTGAAAGAAAGATCCATTTCTTGGAGATTTTGTAATCTGGAAAGTGTGTGCGGTATTGACCTTCAAAAGCATTGTGGGACAGATTTAGATGCTCTAACGCTACGCAATCTCCTAGAGCACTTGGAATCATTCCCTGAAGCTGATTGCCAGAGATGTCTATGGCTTGAGCCATTACAATTTTACTGATCTCCTGGGGCAGCGATCCTTGCAAAGAATTCCATGAAAGATTGAGATAGAACTGAAGGCCCTTAAGACTGGCAAGGGCTTCACGAGGTATCCTTCCGCTGAGTTTATTGTAAGACAAGTCAAGCATCTCTAGATTCTGACATTTCTCTAGGCTAGCAGGTATCTCTCCTGAGAAGTAGTTGTGATGAAGGCGAAGACGTCTTAGCTGTGGAAGGCTACAAAGAAAATCTGGGATTTTCCCTGAAAATCTGTTCTCATGAAGAGATATGAGTCCGAGACTTTTTATTTGACCTATATCACTTGGAATGCTTCCTTCTAAGCTGTTCCCCTGCAAACGTAATCTTTCCAACTTATGGAATCTTTTGAATCCAGATGGAATATTGCCGGTTAAATGATTATTGCCTAAATTTAAATAGGTTACATCTGTGAGATTGACAATCTGTTGAGGTATGCTTCCGCTTATATTGTTATTTGATAAAGTAAAGCTATCAAGTTTGGAAGAAAGTTGGCCTATGGAGAAAGGCAAAACCCCACTGAGATAATTATATGACACAACTATCTGTTCCAAGTTTGAGCAATTAGTGAGAGCAGTGAGAAAAGTCAATGTGCTACTGCTGCCACTAATAAGTTGATTGTGTTGTATCCTAAGCCGTTGAAGCAGGCCCAACTTACCCAGTTCCATGGGCACCATTCCACTCAGCTGGTTTCTGCTCAGATTGAGTATAGTGAGATTGGAGCAATTTCCAATGGAATTTGGTATGTTTCCACTAAGCTGATTTCCCCATAAATTAAGGATTTGCAACTTGGTGAGCTTGTTACCAATTTCCCATGGAATATGTCCACTCAGGTCGTGGTTTCGTTGTAAACCTAAGTCATTCAATTTTGAGAGATTTGTTAAAGACAATGGAATGGTGCCCGACAACTTATTCGTATCAAGGTGGAGCATCTGTAGTTGAGCCAGAGTGCCCAATTCCGGAGGAATGGGACCCTCGAGTTGGTTTTCTCCTAAATCCAATTCAACTAAGGCAGAATAATTTGCCAAAAATGAGGGTATACTACCTGCGAGATCATTTCTTTCCAAATGAAGGTACTTCAAACTAGAGAGAACACCGAGCTCAGGTGGGATGCTTCCTTGTAATCCGTTAGAGGAGAGCCGCAACTCATATAAATTGCGGCAACCAGAGAGAGCAGGGAATGGTTCCCTGTAATTGATTGCCGTAGAGACTGAGTATCTGCAGACGGGAAAGTTGACCGAGTTGAGGTGGGATTTGACCATGAAGGGCATTGTTAGAGAGATTGAGGGATTGAAGAGAGGAGAGATTCCCAAGCAGAGGAGAAATGGTGCCTTCTAAGCCCATAGAGGATAAATTGAGGGCAACAACAGATTGGGAAATAGGAGTGGTGTTGCAAGTGATTCCAGTCCAGTTGCAGAGGGGAGTATGAGAATTCCAGTTAGAGAGAGAGTTGTTGGGATCAAGTGTGATGCCAGCTTTGAATCCCAACAGCCATTGTTGCTGTTCAGACGCATTAATATTACTTGAAATTGTAGAGACGAATAAGAGGGAAACCATCAAAAAAGAAGAGCAGGCATGGTAGGATAGGGGAAAGGAGGGCGACAAGATGAGGCAGTATTCAAGCGACTTATCGGAATCCGGCCTCAAGTTTCAAGCTTAATGAGATGTATGCAGAGATAAGCTGAATAAGTGTTTTTATGCAGAGATAAGCTGAATAAGTGTTTTTATGCAGAGTTAAAAGAACACTAGTTACTCTACTAATAACTAAAATTAAATCAGTATATTGATTCTGTCTTATTTAAAAAATAAAATAAAGTATAATAAAGTAATTTAAATTTTCTTATTGATTTTAGAATAATACCAAAGGTAATTAGGGGAAAGGTGTCACTCGTTGAATACCTTATGTTCAAGAGCCTCCCAACAAAATTTGTGAGTAAGTACGCACTCTTAACTTTTTGGGTACGTCAAATTGTTTCTCGCGATTTTAAAAAGTGTCGATGCCACTTTGGCGCCCGTCAATCGCTACGTGGCGGGCCCACTACAAAAAAACCTATTAAAAAAATTAAATATGCATAGTGAACCGAAAAAAATTGTTTCCGCACAAAAAGTTGTATTTAACCATGTGGCAAGTGAGACAAATTTACTTCTAATCCAAAAACATGCATTCAATTCGCTTCACTTCATCCCTTACCACTCCGCTGGCCTCCATCGTCGCTTTGCATTGCGTTCCAAAGACGGATTCAATGTAGACATTTACTTGCATGTCTTTGCATTTGGCAGTGCACATTTGGGGACAAGAAGATGAACATTTCCAACCCTTTCGACTTTCGCAACGAAGCCGAAGACCGCTTCCTTGTATCAACAATCGCTCTACCCTTTCCACCCTACAATGGAGTCGAAGACCTATCTAAACCAACTACCAATTGCCATGTGGGACTTGAGGTGAGCCCGTTTCCATAGTTGTTTGGATCTTTTCTCTCTAGGTTTAATGCAATGAGCACATTGACAAGCAATACTATTTTTACAAACGTATATTCATTCTATATTGAGTTGTTTCTGTGCATGTTCTTGTTTAATCTTTCGTTCGGCCCGAACTATGTTGGTTCATCTTATTTCGGCCATTGGTAGACATTTTTACAAAGGGTTATTTATTTTACTTCCCCAAAAACTCTACTAATACGGTTTACTAAATGTCCAAAAAAAGAGGGTTTTTTCATCCATGCATCTTACAATTTCAAAATACAGTGTTGTTATTGACTATACACTGTTGTTATTGAGTAATGGGTTTTGTTTAAACCTTTTTTTTTAAGCATGCACATTGAACTATCGTTTTCAGTGTATATTAATTTATCTAATTGCATTTTGTTTATTCTTTCGTTTGCCACGAACTCTGCTAATATGATGTAGTAAGTTTCCAAAAAAAGATTTTCTTTATCCATGTGTCCTACAATTTCAAAAGACAATGCTATCATTGACTATACATTGTTGTTAATGACTAATGGGTTCTGTTCAAACCTATCGTTTGTGAATCATGCACATTGAACTATTTTTTATGTGTATATTCATTTATTTCAATGCATTTTGTTCATTTCTTCATTTTCCACAAACTTTGGTAATACATTATAGTAAATGCCCAAATAACAACATTTTTTCACCCACGTGTCTTACAGTTTCAAAATACAATATTGTTATTGACTATACACTCGATGTCATTAACTAACGAGTTCTATTCTCGACCTACTATTTTTTCAAGCATGCACACCAATTATTGTTTTTTCAAGTACATGT
The DNA here is from genome assembly GCA_018340775.1 of Taxus wallichiana var. yunnanensis. NCBI lineage: Eukaryota > Viridiplantae > Streptophyta > Pinopsida > Cupressales > Taxaceae > Taxus > Taxus wallichiana. The sequence goes on from CM031239.1 coordinate 964,827,304, forward strand.
ATTCATTTATATATGCACATTTTGTTTATCCCTCCATTTTCCATGAATTCGTAATACCGTGTAGTAAATCTCCAAATAACTTGGTTTCTTCACCCATGCATCTTATAATTTCAAAATATAGTGTTTCTTATTGACTATACAAAGGTTGTTATTGAATATACAATGTTGTTATTGAATATACAATGGTGTTATTGAATATAAGTGTTATCTTTGTTCGTGCGGTCAATATTTGAATAACCATAGTTAGCATTATATTGACTAACCGAATATATACTGGAATTACTAAACATACATTGAATATACGGTTGTAACTTTGTCATTTTCTACTATGCATTCAAACTATTAATGTGCACTGAAATTACTGAATATACATTGAATATGTTAGAGTTAGTTCAGTGCATGTTCTTATTACACTACTATTATTGAATAAATACTTATATTGCTAGGAGCCCATATTCGGAGGTAAATGATAATTATCTTTTAATATTCAAGTACTCAAATAATGTTTGAATATGTGAAGAATGTCGAGAAAATAGATAAAACGTTAAATACACGAAGAATGTATGCATATATAATGAATATGTGAATCACTTACTTGAACATCTTAGGAATATCTAAATATTATAAATAGGTGCTAGCTTTGTTTATGCATGTAACTTAATACAACATTGTTGCCCATGCTCACCAATTGTTGCCTCTCCCATAAGCATGCGAAAGAAAGAATATACAATTGTAATTTTTTCATTGAAATATATGTGTTCAAAGGAAAAATTTATACATTTATTCAATTTACATTCCATAGTTTCAGTGTATAAAGATAGTTTGTAGCTACTGTGCAATCTTTTTGCTCCTATCACTCTGCATTCCTCCTCTGTCATTTCTAACTGTGCACCAATGCCCCATTCAAAGAAACCATTAACTACTAACATCTTTTCATAGCACTTGTTGATTCAAAATAGCCATTAAATGCTAACAAACATTTTAACTTGCTAAAATATTCGTTATGTTCTTCATGCACCGAGCACATTCGAAGGAAGCACCAGGATTCCAACCATATTTTCAATGTGTATTTAGTAATTTTAGTTTGTTAATATGCAAAGAAAAAAAAGTCTGAACATGTAAAGAATGTTTGTCTATACATTGAATATATGTAAAGAATGTCTATGTTTATATTGAGTATCATTTAACATAAGGTGAACATGGTTCTTATTTTAGTATTTGTTTGAATATACACTAGAATTACTGAACATAGATTGAATATATGGGTGTAATGTTGCATTTATTCAACTACAAATGTTGATATTGGTGTTGCTTGCAAATGTGCTCATTGCTCATGGGTTCATTTTTATAGATACTCTAGCATAAGAAGGTTTATGAAGGAATGTCATACTGGGAGGGTAGAAGAGAATGTCACAACTATGTCTTTTGACACCATTAATCTATAGGAAATCATAATGCTTCTTTCTATAGGTAAGGTCATTTATGACCTTACTTAGGTAGTGAATTGTTTTCCTTTGTTGTCATTATTCTAGAAAATAATTAAAATAAAAATAACAAACGCCTATAAGAAGATAAATTATGTTTTTACACATTATCAAAATTTTTACTTTTATATTGATGTGATGGAATAAATTACAAATAGTTGTGTAATAATAAGATGTAAAAACTAAATGCTACTTGCATGTTTTCCCAATAAAACTACATAAATAAGTTCATATCTTCTGCTTGAAGGTTATAACTACTTACATTCTAATAAGGTTATATTTATGGATACTAATCATATAATAATAAAGCATAATTCAATTACACTTATTCCTTGCATCTAAATTATGCCAAAACATTTTGGTTGCGCTTAGTGATATGATTTATAGATTGCTTACATGGCCCTATTGTATGTGGCTAATAGAAATGACATACATGGGACTGGAAGTAGGAAATTTCATGTTTGTTGTACTTGTTGGAGAAAATTGCATATTACTTGCATGGTAAAACTACATTTTTGTTGAAAATTGCATTTTTTGTTGAAGGAAACTACATTTGATTTGTAGAAGTAGACGTGTTATTGACTTGGTAATTGGCCACATTTGGAAAAGTTGGAGTGTAAATGTTGTATAAATCCATCATAATTGGATATTGTGAAGGAATAGGATTTTTGGACTACTCAATCATCTTTTCCTTTACATTTCTTTTTCTATCCTCTCCTTCTCCCATTGTAGCTTCTCATGTTCCTTTTTTCCCCTCCTTTTCATGTTGTTATTTTATCTTGTCATGTTCCCTCCTTTGCTTTTTAATTTTCCATTAAATTTTGTTTTCTTCCCTTTTTCTTATGCAATGAATTTATTGGACTTCCTATCCTCAATTTTCTCTTTCTTCCTCACTTTCAACTCTTGTAGTTCCTTCGTACTTCTTTTTCATCAAGCATTTTCAAGTAGTCAGTCAATGTGAGACTTTGTGACTTGTCACCGCTCAACCTTAGATTCCATATATTTGCACATTTTTATCCCCCATTAATCCTTTTAATTGGGATATTAAGAAAGTTTCACACCAAACCACCAACTTGGTTTCCAACTCGATTTTCAACTTCATTTTTCCATATGTTACATTCTACATAGTAGTGAACTATTCCACTTTGTATGTTAAGAGGAGGTGATGTCATGGAAAGAGAAATGTCCTCATTGAAAAGGTTAATTGGAATCCCCAAGTTTGTAGCACCTTCTTCCAACCATTCAGGATAGCTAACTAGTGTAGGCATACTCATCTCATTATTGGTGATGCCAGATTCTGGTGTTTGACTCACATGAGTTGGTGCGTTTTCTTCAACTTGAACATGAATTCTAACTTGAGTACCTTTTCCACTATGAATTAAATATGTTCTATTGTATTGTTGATTTAACTCTGTCACATCCACCTCTAATTTTTGAATCATTTCAATTTACTTGCACTTTTCTTTGTTTGTTGGATTTGATCAAATTTTTGTAGGATTAATTCTCAATTATCTTTGATAATTTGTTTAATTTCATGTTTGTTATAACCATCCATCTCCATAATTCACTCCATATCTATTTCCTCCTCTTTTACCAACATTGAATGCATCACCAAGGTGCATATCATTGACCAATGCATCTCCGGTCGAGGCCATATTCCAAATCCTCATAAAACCAAATTTAATATACGATGGAGTTATTACTCTCTTCAAATCCTTACTTATTAAGAGTTGCCAATTCATATTTTCTCACATGTAATTCTTGATGTTTGACCATCTATTTAGATCTTTCATCCTTGGAGTAGGTTTTAAATGGTGAAAGCATGCTAACTTCTAAAGGCTACATTCTGTGGTTGGTACATGCATAGGAAAAGTGATTAGATCAATGCCCAATTCTCTTTCCTCTTAGATTGTCCCAGTATGCCACATGGCTGCCATGGCCATAAAAATGAGTAGATGTCTATTTGATGGCACGAAACACAACCTGAAATTGATCTAGAAAAGTGGTGTAGCTAATTCAAAACAATTCCTCTGTCATCCATGTGTGTGGTTGGGATGCCATACATGCACTAGGATCACAATTGGAAATGTAGTTAGCTAATTGTCATTACACTTTAAAATATAGAAGCATGGTATATTCTTCTCTACTTGCATTAAAAAAATAGTATTGTGATCCACTCTCTAATCTTTAGGAATATGTGTGGTATACTTCTACTTCCCTTCTTTGAAATTTCCCTCATCCCACAATTCTACCATCTTGCATGCCACTTCATCATCACAATCCATACCCCTTTTTCCATATTTCTCAGTTTTATGCATTTGATCCAAGTTTTCATAAAATATAGCAACTATATAAGGCCTAAGCATAACTACCTTATCACGATCAAGGCCTTATGTGGCCCATAAAGATAAATCTCTATGCCTTTTTCTAAACCCTGCCCACCAAGTTCTACTAGGCATAACATCAATCAATGGAGTAGTCCTTGTCTCACATATGCATGTCACATGATATTTTAATGATTTTAGTTGCATACCCTGACCCATATTAGCTACATGTTTACAATACTATACAATTTCATACTCTTCTTGAGACGTTAAAATGGTTAGAGGAACATTTATCGTAGTTGTTATACCATTCAACCATTTTGGTAATAAACCCGATAAGATACCCCACTTTTCTACAACATCTATATTAGAATATCAATTCTCTCCAAAGATCTCTTGTTGCATAGGTGATGTCTTTATTCATCCGCTCGATTCTAAAGAAAACTATTTTAGATGATGTTGTGGATTCCTGCTAACATTACCAATTACCTCCATATATGGTGATGGTTTTAACTCTATTTTATGATTTGGACCAGTATGAAATTGTTGTTTTTGAATAGCTTTAGCTAACTCCTCCAAGTCAGGTATAAAATCAATTTTGATACCCCATTTTAGGGTCCATTCATGACTTCATCCTTCCCGC